>JAYESA010000005.1:207691604-207696604 GCA_036927795.1 Iris macrosiphon | reverse complement strand
GAGACGCCGTTAGCACCCTAGTTAGCTAGGTGGGTTTTCCTGGGTTGTTCCCAGTTGATTATTTCGGATGACTGTACTGTATTTATTATTTGCTCCTGTGAGATGTTGTAGACTTATAGACTTGGACTGTATATTTGGATATTATATTGCTCTCTTGGGTTCTTGTTTCTTTGTGATATCTTACGTGCTTTTACTCTTATCCTAGTTATTGTGATTGAGGCATATATATACTGTGTGGTTGCCCTCCTTTTAGAGAGGGTTATATTGACAGATTATTGTGAGATAGATATTGTGACCTAGAACGAACTTTTACAGCATTCTACTGCCGATTCTGTGGCGTAGGCTGGACGTACCCCTACTCATGCCCAATTTTTCTGGTGCGGTCGTGACACATTTTTGGTGGTGGCCCATGCAGGTCTAGTATGCATGGCCTAGTATGCAGGTCATAGTTTGCAGGTCTAGTTTTTAGGTTTACCTGTAATAGGATATAGGTTACATGCTGAGAGAGAGTGTGCTCAATCACAACTAGGACCCTTCCTGATTTCTTTTGTTATCTTCAATTTTCCTAAAATTATTTTCTTTTACAATATTGCTGTCATTCTTTGATGATATCGTATCTTGTACCGTATTAACTTTTTTGATCTGTGTTTAGGATACCTCGAAAGATACGGTCTTAGCGCACCGTTCCAGCAGCTGCCATCGAGAGGTCTGCCACCTCTCGTCCTGCTCGACTTCAGGCAGCTGCTACCTCTCCACTCGCCACTCCTGCGGTCGAGGGAGCATCCATTTCTCTCGGATATCCTCTTACTCCTATCGGTCCGAGATCTACACCAGTTGTTCCGGTGGTACCTCCTCCACCACCGCCTGCACCAGTTATGCCACGCATCTGTTTGCGTTCTTCAGAGAGATGATGGACGTGCAGTACCGCCAGGTGGACCTAATAAGGATGGGCATTGATAATGCTCACCAGGTGGCCATGACTGCGGTGGACAGAGTGACTCAGGTCCAGCCACAGGCAGAGCAGCTCAGCATCCAAGGCCGGACACCATTATCAACTTTCAGAGGATGCGGCCCAAGGAGTTTGGGGGTACGAAGGGGATCCTGTATGCGGATGACTGGATCAAGCACATTGAGGGTATCTTTAGGCTGGCACTGATCCCAGCCAGTATACAGATTGAGGCAGCGGGCAGCGAGATGTTCGATCTTGCCCTTACTTGGTACCGCACAGATACGAGGATAGCAGTACCGGGACTGACTTAGAAGGCTTTCAAGAAGCTTTTCAAGGAGAAGTTTTTCTCGAATGTGGCTCTCAGTGCTTTGGAGAGCCAGTTCGAGGCACTCGTCCAGGGGAGCATGCTAGTGGACGAGTATGCAGTAGAGTTCTGTCATCTGGGCAAATTTGTAGAGGGTTTGACTGAGGCAGCGAAGGCGCAGAAGTTCCGCAAGGGTTTGGTCATGGCGGTCAAGTCCATTGACTATGAGTGACCGCGAGGCGACCTTCGAGCAGATTATGAGCGACACTCAGAGGGCTGAGGATGACTTAGAGCTGAAGACCAAGAGGAGTAAAGATATTTCTGGAGCAGGCAGTAGTGCAGGCTCAGCCAAGAGGTCGTTCCAGCAGACTCAACAGCACCAGGGTCAGGGTCGTGCGCCCTTCCGGAAGGCGCCCCAGCAGCAGAGGTAGGGACCGCAGCAGGGTCAGAGGCAGCCCATTATTTGCCCTTTTCGTAGAAAGCCGGGGCACAGATGGGATATTTACAAAAGAGGCTGGGCAGATGTTGTTATATGGCGCAGCAGATCACTAGCTGAAGGATTGCCCTTCAGCACTTGCTCGTACAGCTCAGGACGGAGGAGCCACTCAGAGGGGACTAGCCAGAGCACCTGCAGCACAGTAGAGAGGACAGCCTTTGCCAACTCAGCAGCAGAGGTTTGCTTAGCACCAGCTGCAGCATCGAGGAGGATAGCAAGGCGAGCTTTTGCCCTGACCATAGAAGAGGCCGAGCCCGTTAGTGATGTAATCTCAGGTTCTGTTCTTCTTGATTGTATTCTAGCACTTGCTTTATTTGATTCTGGTGCTTCCATAGCTTTGTGTCTGTATCTTTTGCTGTTAGACACCATCTTGTTGTTGAACCTTTAGCTAGACTCTGCAAGATCACGATCGGGGGTGGCATCATCCTAGTCAGTGATGTTTGTATAGACCGGAGAGTTACCTTGGGAGGTCGAGAGTTGAGTGTGTGCCTACTCATAATGCCACTTTTGAGCTACGATATTGTACTCGGGATGGATTGGTTGAGTATGCATTGTGCTAGTATAGATTATCGTGGAGGTAGAGTATTTTTTAGTCCGTCGGGTGAGCCAGAGTTTCAGTTTGCCAGAGAAGCAGTGGAGCAGAGTGAGGGAGTCTTCTGCAGAACCCTGGTGGTAGAGTCGAGGTTGCCATATCGACTGATAGCGGAGTTCATGGATGTCTTTCCGGAGGAGTTGCCAGGGTTACCTCCGGACAGAGATATGAAGTTCTCTATAGACTTGGTGCCAGGCGCGGAGCCGATATCCCAGCACGTCTATAGAGTCAGCAACAGTGAGCTAATAGAGTTGAAGAAGCAGGTGGATGAGCTTCAGGACAAGGGATTTATCAGATCTAGTTCTTCTCTATGGGGTGCTCTGGTACTTTTTGTGCCGAAGAAGGATGGGTCGATACGGATATGTATCGACTACAGGGCTCTGAACAACCTCACAATCAAGAATAAGTATCTGCTATCGCATATTGATGATCTTTTGATCAGTTGAGCGGAGCGAGGGTGTTTTCCAGGATTGATCTGAGGACAGGCTACCACCCGGTGAAGGTCCGAAGACAGCTTTTCGGACCATGTATGGACAGTATGAGTACATGGTGATGCCGTTTGGGTTGACTAATGCCCCGACAGTATTCATGAATCTGATGAACAAGGTGTTCCATCAGCATCTGGATAGGTTTGTAGTGGTGTTTATAGATGATATCTTGGTATATTCGAAGACCCAGACCCCAGAGGAGCATGAGGAGCATCTGAGGATAGTGCTGGACACTCTCAGGAAGGAGAAGCTTTATGGAAAGCTTTTGAAGTACAAGTTCTTCCTTGACAAGCTTGAATTCCTTGGTCATGTGGTGACTGGAGAGGGAATCTTGGTGGATCCGAGAAAGATCATGGTAGTTGAGGCATAGAGTACTCCGAATTCAGTAGCAGAGGTCAGGAGTTTCCTGGGACTGGCAGGTTACTACAGAAGATTTGTTCAGGAATTTTCCCGGATTGCAGAGCCGTTGTCCAGGCTAACTCGAAAGGACATAGAGTTTATTTGGTCAGAGGAGTGCCAGATCGCCTTTGATGAACTGAAGAGGAGGTTGACGACAGCTCCAGTGTTGACGTTGCCATCAGGATCTGGAGGATTTACTATCTATAGTGATGCATCGGGAAAGGGACTAGATTGTGTGTTGTAGCAGAATAGGAGGGTGATTGCCTATGCTTCTAGGCAATTACGTCCTTATGAGAAGAACTATCCTACCAACAATTTGGAGTTGGCAGCGATCATCTTTGCTCTGAAGTTATGAAAATACTATTTATACGGAGAGCGTGTGGATATCTTCACAGACCACAAGAGCTTGAAGTATGTGTTTACACAAAAAGAGCTGAACATAAGGCAGAGGAGATGGTTGGAGTTGATGAAAGACTTCGACATATTGTTGCAGTACTATCCAGGGAAGGCGAGTAGTTGCGGATGCACTGAGCAGGTATCCGGTAGCTATGTGCCTGACTACAGATCGTTATCTTCTGGCAGATCTAGAGAGCTTAGGCATTGAGGTAATAGTGCCTGGAGTTGAGATGTAGATGTGGGGACTGCAGATTCAGTCAGAGTTGGTAGTCCGAATCAGGGCTACACAGTTTGAGGACGAGTCCCTGAGGAGCATAAGGGCGCAGGTTCAGATTGGATTATCAGATGACTTCACCATTGTTGATGATGGTTCATTGTGGCACGATACCAGGTTGTGTGTGCCAAGTGGGTCATTGCGCGAGGAGGTTCTTCAGGAGGTGCATAGATCCTATTACTTTATGCATTCAGGTGCCAACAAGATGTATAGAGATCTGAGAGAGCATGTATGGTGGTTCAGGATGAAGCGGAAGATAGCGCACTTCGTATCCCGATGCTTAGTGTGCCAGCAGGTGAAGGCGGAGAGGCAGAGGCCAGGAGGTTTGCTCCAGCCGTTACCCATTTCGGAGTGGAAATGAGAGCATGTGACCATGGATTTTGTTTTCAAACTTTCCCGTTCTTCAGGAAGGAAGGATGCGATTTGGGTCATCGTAGACAGGTTGACCAAATCGGCCCACTTTCTACCATTCAAAGTGGTTATGTCTACGGAGAGACTAGCAGAGATGTATGTGCGCCATATAGTCAGACTGTATGGAGTCCCTGTGAGCATAGTATCAGATCGGGACAGTCACTTTATGTCGTATTTCTGGAGGAGTTTGCAGGCTAGCTTGGGCACCTAGCTCAAGTTTAGTAGTGCATATCACCAACAAACAGATAGTCAGTCAGAGAGGACCATTCAGACACTTGAGGACATGCTTCGCACTTATGTTCTGGATTTCAGAGGCTCTTGGGAGGATTACTTGCACTTGGTAGAGTTTGCTTACAACAACAGCTACCAAGCCAGTATCAAGATGTCACCATTCGAGGCATTGTATGGACGGAGGTATCGCACGTATCGCACTCCGTTATCATGGGATAATATAGGCGAGAGAGCTTTGCTTGGCCCGAAGATGGTGGTTGATGCAGCGGAGAAGGTCAAGCTCATTAGAGATAGACTTTGGGTGGCGCAGGACAGGTAGCGGCATTGGGCCGATAGCCACGGGAAACCTTTGGAGTTCGAGGTATAGCTTAGAATCAAGATTTTGTTCTTGTGTTTGCTTGTGATTGCTTGTTTTAGATTAAGTGCTGAGACCTTGTTTGTGCTAGGTTGGAGATCTGGT